>CM019161.1:6107763-6144847 GCA_009733165.1 Naja naja
TATACCTGGTTTACTAATGATCTACACTACCTGGGAGGCAAAAATGTTTAGTGTATGCACGTTTTAGATTTCAGAAAGATTTTTGTTTATTAGAAAACATTTGAAAATAGCAGATGCCAACTGACCTTCGTGGTTCTTTTAACCAAGGTTCATGGTGAGCTGATCAGAGAACTGAAATCTTTTACTTTGTGTGCTTCTGATGATGCCTCTGCAAACAGTAAAGGTGCTTAGGGGGCAACATTTGCTGTACACGGTCCAAAATCAGAAGAACACAAACATTGACATTGCTTAAATTCAGCTGAAGATGTTATTTAGCCTGGTAATGAATGTGGTGGCCACTGAGTTTCCCTGGATGACACTAGTAGCTGGCAGCACACTGCAGCCTGGTGGAGGGGGCCTCTTTTGCTATCCCATGAGCTCATCCTCTATTCATCCTGTATCTGTTGGGTTGGAAAGTCCCTGATTTTCCAGGTATACAGGTGATCTCATTTACTAACATCACCACTAGTCTTATGGATTGGTTGGGAGGTTGCACCAATGTGGTTGAGGGGTTTCACCCATGTGGGATCTATTCTCCAATCCAAATGCTGTATCTATGCTACTCTTCCTTGCTTGTAAAAATGGTATAAAAGTAATAAACACTGCCCAGGCAGGCAGACATCTTTGGACACTGAAATGACTGGTTATTGAATCCCTACAAGTGGCGCCGAACAGGACATCAACCCTGCAGGGCGGGGCCATCAACCCTCCGGGGTAGGCAACAGCCAACATGCTTACCATCGTCTGAAATAGACCCCAAGGTGCACCTTCGTCCTACGGGACCCGGGTCCTCGGGACCCATCAATGGTAAGTATGGGTTGCAATCTATCTCAGCATCAGCAGGAACATGTTCAGGAAATTAGATTCCTGCTACATGAATCAGGTACAAAAGTACACTGAGTAGACACAAAGAAGCTGGTGGGAGATAGGAAATGGTATCCTGAACTTAATAGAATAGAATAGAATAGAATAGAATAGAATAGAATAGAATAGAATAGAATAGAATAGAAGGTTAAGGATACCCAAGGCTCCAGTCCAAATATTACATCGATGGTATCAATGCTGTCATGCAGTGGAAACATCTGGCTATGATGTCTCAGCAAAATAATAATTGACTATAAGCCCCCCTCCTGATTATGATCAGGTAAAAATTGTCACTCCAAAATCTTCTCTAATTGGACTTTCAGCTCCTTCTGAGCAGGCTAAATTTTTTGATTCTCCAAAGCCATTGTACACCCCCATAAGGAAAATATTAAAGGAACAATTAGAAGAAGGGGGAGATTCAAGCTAGAAACCCAGGACAGAGACACATAAATTTATTTGTTTGAAATTTTTATGTTTAATCCTTTTAATTATTTAATGCTTAAGAAGATAGAACAATGGATGTAACTAGAATACAGGCAACTGCTCTCTTCTGATGCACTGGATGGCAGAACTGAAAGTGGAAGGCATGCCCTATTGATTTCAATAGTCCACAATTAGATCTGCTGATCAGAAGCATGGAATGAGACACAGATCTGTTAGGAAGCCCCTCCATACAGTACAATGGGGCTGTTCAAAGGAAATATGGTTAATTTAGACTGTTATATGTTAGGAAGAACTAAGAGAAGATGAAAATGTTTACTATTCTTTTCATGATGTGATTTTCATTAAAACTTCTTAGATGTGTATGTATAATAATGTATAATAATTGCATGCAGAATTGAGCTTAGCTGTGTATGTATAATAATGTAAATAAGTGTATGCAGAATTGAATAGGATTGAATTGAAGAAAATATCCTTTACCTGTGTATAGCCCTAATTGGAATTGCTGAAGTTCAAAATAAATTAATTGTAACGTGTTTGGCAACCAGAGAATTAAATTGGCTTTTTTGGATTGGACTTAGAGTTGTGGGAGGCAGATAGACAGTGGTTCGGGCCCACAGTCACCTTTGTGATTGGAACCGCTCCTTGAGTTTTCCCAATGCTCTGAGAACAAGCTACAGGTGTTCTTTTTTTAAATGTGGAAACTTAAAGGGACAAACCCACCACAGGTCTGGAAATATTGTGTGTGAGAATGTGTCTGTATGCAATCATTTCCAGCCCTGGAGGATGAGATCTTCTACAATGGAGCTTATTGGCTCCCAGAAAAGAATTGTCGTATGATTACAGTGTAAATGTGTGAGTATGTTGATAGTAAAAAGGTGGTATAAATGTTTGTGTATTGACCCCTATCCCAGATTGAAAGGAGACTAAGAAAGAGTGTGAGAAAGGTCCGGACCTGAGAAAGATAGGATTATTTGTGTGTGTATTTGTGTGTGCTTTACTCATGATGAAAATTAGTTGTGTGTGATTTATTGGTGAAAAGAATATTGAGTGGAAAAAATGGATGAGATTTATTTTAAACATTCCCCCCTTCTTGTCTTCGCTGGTTGTTGTAGGGGGGGAGGGGGGGAGAATGAGGCTTTTGATCACTTTAACAATTTTTTTTCTCTGCTTTGAGTTTTTGCCTTGAAAAGGCGAGGTTAGAAAATAACTTTTTATAGGTTACATAGCTTCATCTCCTGATTTTTAGAGATTTTCACACAAAGGAGCCTCAGATAGATAGGCTGAGATTGGCAAATTGCCTGGAACGTTATCTGTAAAGGTGGCTCAGTTCCCAGGTGG
The DNA here is from genome assembly GCA_009733165.1 of Naja naja. NCBI lineage: Eukaryota > Metazoa > Chordata > Lepidosauria > Squamata > Elapidae > Naja > Naja naja. The sequence continues at coordinate 6,110,449 of CM019161.1, forward strand.
GCAATTTGCCTGGATCTTTGAAGATGACTCAGTTCCCAGTTTCAGCAAAGGGAATCAAAATTTAAAACTAGCTGCACTTTGTACATGCTCTTAATCCATATTCTGATTAAAGCAGAGAATTGACACTAAAATTTGACTCCATCTGGAGGTTTTACAACAAGAAATGGAGAATGCATGGCTATTGCCAGCACAACAGGTAAAGTCATGAAAGGTTTACAATGGGCTTTGCAAATAACTTTTTCTTCTAATTTTTGATAAGTATAGTAAGGTATAAATGGTGGAGTTATGTAAAGTCTGATTTTCAATTTTATTTTCAGAATAACTTATCTCTTCAATGTCCTTTGCCTGACTATCTAAGCTGTATTGTTTGCCTAAAGAACTTTGGCTTGCTTACTTAATGACTTCTTCCTTTACAAGGCTCCTCCTAATGCTCCTGGAAAGTGTCCTGCTATTTTAACTTTCAAAACTTTTTCTCAACAGCCTTTCAACTTAATCTCTGACTCTCATTATGTGTGTCAAATTATTTTTAATCTTCCAGGTACTTATATTATGCCCAGGATTTACCCAAATCATGATCTTATTTTTAATTTTGCAACAGCTACTACAAGACCAAAAATATTTCTTACATACGTAGTCACTTGACCCTTTCTGGGCCTCTTTCTTAAGGCTACTGCTTTGTTGATTTTTTTTCAAACACTCTTTTTTTCCTCAAAATGCTAAAGGCCTGGCACAAGCTTGCCATATTCCAGTTACTCAAGTCAAGCAGATTGTTTTATCATCAACTTTGGCAAATGGATGTTACCTACTAGGCAAGCCCTGTTTTTTACAACATGATATTTTGCTTTTTTGCAATTTTGTACCACCTGGAATATAGCCATACTGGAATATGCTCATCGGCCATTTAAGGCCTGTCTCCACAAATAAATAAAAAAGGAGGGAAATGGTCTCCAGAAGGGTCACTAAAAAAGTTTTTAAAAGTATAATTTCCCTTAAATCAATTGAATGTAATTGCATGTTTCTATTTACCTTAAATTAATTGAATGTTTTAGTTAACTACTTGGGGGTGAGGGGGCGAGGCTGTGTTGTTGTGTTTGCTCCTACAGGACCTTTGTGGATTCCAGCTCATTGTGTCCACCCAGGCTCGTTGTGTCCACCCAGCCAAGGATTTCGTGACAGCACACCAGTCCCCAGATCTGGTCCTAGTCCCAGGAATTTGACTTTACAGATGGCACAGTGTCCCATCCGGGTTCATTTGCTTATGCTTGACTAACATCACACAGAATGATGTCTTTTGCTTATCTGAAACTTATGATATGGAACATTTGCTTTCTACATGTTTAGTTCCTGTCTGCACTCCTTCTGCAGTAATTCAAAATTTCACTGGCTTAAGCGGATTTTTATTACTTGGGAACTTTAACTATAAGACTATATCTAATTGGGGATTTGCTGCTTATTATCCACACCTTGATGCAATTGCTTTACACACCTCAATGGTAGCGGTCCCAATAAATATAACTTGTGCAAAAGTAGTTAATTGTACATCTTCAAGTAAACTGCACAGCTTTGGAAGAGACTTCTTTCACTTTTCCCATGTTTGGCTACCTCAAGGATAGTTTTTACATGTGGTCAAGAAACTTTTAATTATATTCCTGCTAATCTTAGTGAAGTACTTTGCTGCCTCAGTCGGCTGATTCCTGTTTTGCTTTCTAAACAACAACTTCATCATTCGAATCGTTCTCAACGAGGGGTCATGCTAGATAACACTTGTGACTGAAACAACCTTACTTAATAAAGCTGAATATGTAGTGCTAGCTTTGTTTATAGTGGGCGTGCTAGCAATTGCTGCTCGCGCTCACCTTAACATTAACTCTGTTGCATGTAACTTAGCAAAAACAATTCTGTAATTTAGTAAAAACAATTAATGTTACTTCTTCAGTTATCTCAACAATCAACCATAAGATGTAAGCGTTGAAGAAGGCTATTCTACAAAATCGATATTGTTTTAATTTGTTTGATGGGTCCTGAACCATCCAGCACCAGCTTAATATTTTCAACAATTTGGCCTTGGATTTGAAAATTGATAAATTAGGATCTTGGTGGGAAAGCTTTTGGGCTTGGTTGCCCACAGGCTAAATGGGAAAAATTCTATGCTATGTAGTCATTAGTTGTGATTTAATTAGTGGGTGCTGCTTTGTTCAATGTCTCCCTTCTCTTTGCAATATATGTATCACAGCTTTTCATCCCAAACCTTCTCTTACCTTGCCTAAGGGTCAAGTATATGCCCTATATAAACAACTGCAAGCATGCTCTTCTAATGATTCTTATGAATCCTCTCCTAACTTCTTTTCTGATTCGCCTTTAATTAAAAAATTTAAAATGGAAGGAGTGAAATGTGGTGGCCACTGAGTTTCCTGGATGACACTAGTAGCTGGCAGCACACTGCAGCCTGGTGGAGGGGGCCTCTTTTGCTATCCCATGAGCTCATCCTCTATTCATCCTGTATCTGTTGGGTTGGAAAGTCCCTGATTTTCCAGGTATACAGGTGATCTCATTTACTAACATCACCACTAGTCTTATGGATTGGTTGGGAGGTTGCACCAATGTGGTTGAGGGGTTTCACCCATGTGGGATCTATTCTCCAATCCAAATGCTGTATCTATGCTACTCTTCCTTGCTTGTAAAAATGGTATAAAAGTAATAAACACTGCCCAGGCAGGCAGACATCTTTGGACACTGAAATGACTGGTTATTGAATCCCTACAAATGAAGCATCTGGAAATCAACCTACAAGTTCAGAGAATGAACCTCCACTCTCTCACTGTTCTAAATTGTATGCTGTCCGGAGTCATTGGCTTATAAGATGGACAGGTCTATAAATTAGATAGATGATGGTGATCATTTGATCGATAGATTGTAGATAGATAGATGATAAACAGATAGACTACTTCAGCTTCAACCACAATAACACACAGCAAACAATAGATACAGTACAAACTCAAAGTAAATCGCTCCAAACTTGATTGCAGAAAATATGACTTCAGCAACAGCATGGTCAATGCCTGGAACTCACTACCTGACTTTGTTGTTACATCCTCAAACCCCCAAACTTTAACCTTAAACTGTCAACCGTGGACCTTTCCCCATTCCTAAGAGGTCCTTAAAGGGGGCGTGCATAAGCGCACCAGTGTGCCTACCATCCCTGTCCCACTGTTCCCATTTATCTATTTATTCGTACTCATTTACTATGTATATACTTATGCCTGTTTATACTTATATGTTTATGTGATGTTCATGCTTATACTTGTTTTGTCATACATGCTTGACAAATTAAATAAATAAATGAATAAAATAGCCAGATATAGATGATAGAGATAGATAGATAGATAGATAGATAGATAGATAGATAGATAGATGGATGGATGGATGGATGGATGGATGGATGGATGGACGGACAGACAGACAGATAGATGGTAAATAGATGAGAAAGAAATGAAAAAGAGAGAGAGAGAGAGAGATAGGCAGGCAGGCAAGGAGACAGACAGTTTCCTTATAGTTATAGGAAAGGGTTTATTATATCAACCTTGTGACTCCTGTAAAGGAGCATGAAGGAAGATGAATTGACAGGGACCTAATTTCTTTTCTTTGAAAGATGTGCCTTTTGATCCTTTTCACTTTCTGGACGCTGCAGTTGCCAACATAATATGTACCATATTATTTGAAAAACGTTTTGAATATGATGACAGCTTCCTCAAAGCTCTGTTGGATATGATACATCAAAGTTCCCAAATGATAGCAGGACCTTGGACCTTGGTATCCTTAACAAGAATCCAAAAGAATATCCGAAATAAGTGTGCAATTAGGTGGTGGGAATTTGAGTTTTCATGTCTCACTTATTTTGGAAACTGTCTGGTTTTCTCAGCAACTACAACAGCCAATTTTCCTTATAATTAGAATAATATCTCATCAGAGTTACAGGAAGTGTGGGTGAAGCTTCTGTGTGAGTTATTTGTCAAAAACTGCAGCTATCCAAATTTGAGCATGGCTAATTTTACCTCACAGGGACATTTTTTGAAATGTTATCTGATTGGGGCATTTCACTCCCTATCAAATTGTGAATAAGAGATATTACAAGGGGTTTCTTTTCCTGCTCCATTTATCCTACAAAGGAGGGTATATTGATCATGATTAAATTAATCAATGTTGAGTTGTGATGGTCGTGTCCCGATACTCCCATATTATACCCCTCCTATGTGAGCTGCATTGGTTGCTGGTTGCCCTCTGAGTGAGATTCAAGGTGTTGGTAATCATTTATAAAGCCCTTCATGGCTTAGGTCCGGGGTATTTGCGGGAGCACCTGTTTCCAGCAACGGTTTCCCATTGCCCTGTGCGCTCCCACAGACAGGGTCTCCTCAGGAAGCCGTCAGCCAGACAATGTCAGCTGGTGGCCCCCAGAGGGAGGGCCTTTTCTGTGGGTGCGCCTGCCCTTTGGAACCAACTAAGGAGCTCTGGTTGGCTCCTGACCTTTGATCCTTCCGTCGTGACCTGAAGACATGGCTTTTTTGATCGGCCAACCTGGACTGAAGGGTTTTTTTAATTGTTTTTAAATTGTTTGTGGGTTTTAATGTTTTAATATGAGTAATTGGGGTTTCTTATTTAATAGTTTTTTAAAATTTTGTATTCTTGTTTTTATTGCTGTAAGCTGCCCTGAGTCCTTTGGGAGATAGGGCAGCATAGAAATCCCATTATTAAATTAAATTATTAAATTACATTTTCTTCTCTTTGCTGGTAGCTTTACAATGAGGTGCCCTTAGTGAGAAGCCTTCCCCTGCCCCATCAGCAAATATTTACAATTACTAACAAAATGGAAGCTTTCCTTCAAGAAGAGATGGACAAGCACAAGGCGACTTTGACTCCAGGAGAACCTCGTGATTTCACTGATGCATATTTAGAAGAAATGCAGAAGGTAGATCCTTCAATCTCTTCTGGTTGAATTTGCAGTTATTTCTTTTCCTCTCACCTCGGATCTATTTTTCTGACCTTATACATCCTGAAAACATCACAAAAACATTGACAGTGATTTTTGTAGATGGTGCATCAGGTCCATTTTCTGACACCTTGTGTGAGTGAAGCAATGCCCCTTTGTTTTGCATGTCGTGCAGACCCAACCACCTAGGGCAGATCTTTCCATCAGGACTGGGAGAAAAGGATCTTTTGCCAGCTCAGGGTATCCCTCTAGGGCAGGGGTCCCCAACCTTGGGCCATGAACCAGTTAGCGGGCTGCAGCATGCCAGAAACCAGGCCATGCAAACAAGCAAACCCCATCTGTAGGATGCAGGTGGCACATGAAACCATGCCTCCTCTGGTCCATGATAAAATCTCTCTCTACAGAGCCAATCCCAAAAGATTGGAAGCCACTGCTGTAGGGGACCTTCATCCTCTCCCCAAACTCTATTACGATGTTATTGTAAGGACCACCCTCTCCCCTCCCTTCAAAGTATAAGTATGAACTCTTGAAAATTTTGTATTTCAAAAGGAATCCTTTATTGAAGACGAGTAAAGCAGGTCAACATTCAAAGCAGGGCCTGGGGTCCCTCAGGGCATGCAACTAAGATAAAGGGAATTAGAGACCCCTCCCCGCAGTCTGATGTGGATTCCACCAATCTGCAGGTGTGAACATATTATTATCCCACCATCGCTGAGAAAGCAGATAAGGAAAAGTTCCCAGGAGTTATCTTCGGGTGCTGCAATCCACATGGCCCCTTCTCCCCTTACATCCCTCAAAGAGGTGAGATTTTTCCAGGGTTCTGAGGCACCAGGCAACAGTTATAAATCATATAAAAGGTTATACAAAGCCAATGTAAGGAATGGGATATTTAGGATACGTGGAGAGGAAAAGAATTAAATTTATCAAATCTGAGGTGGTATTCAACAGGTTCTGACCAGTTCTGGAGAACCGGTAGTGGAAATTTTGAGTAGTTTGGAGAACCGGCAAATGCCACCCCTGACTGGAGATTTTACAGTATTTTTCCCCTGCTACTTCAACCAAGCCATGCCCACAGAACCAGTAGTAAAAAAATTTGAATCCCACCACAGTATCAAATCCAACTCCCCCCTTTCTTCCATTGAAGAATGGCAGATACATGGATCTGACAGCGTTATCACCAGAAGTTGCTTATTCCTTCTCTCCCTGCTTCCTTTCTATTTTGAGTCATATTTTTCAGAATGAATTCCTGCTTTTATATTGAAGTTATCAACTGAATTAAAGAAGATGCATGACTGGGAGAAGGTCCTTTTTCCATTTGATTGTAATAATAGTCTTTGTTTTAACTAACAAAAGCCGGAGAGGAAAGGTTCAAGTTTTGAGGAAGAGCAACTACTAATGTTACTGTCTAACCTATTTGTGGCTGGAACAGAGACAATGGCGGCAACACTGCAGTGGGCATTGCTGTATTTGATGGCCTTTCCAGAGATCCAAGGTAAAGAATTGTGAAATAGGGTTCTTGACCTGTAATAGTAATGACTTTATTATGCAAAATGAGGAAGGCTCCTGAATGATCATGGCTGGAAACTCAATCAACTTCATTCTCCTCACTTCTTGTGGGCACCTGCTTGGAAAACAATGTCTACTGCATGCAAAGAAAATTTATATAAAACATTCCACAGATGGCACTTTCCACCAGCAAGATTAGCCAAGATGTGTAAACATATGTCAGCTAAATGTTGGAAGGGTAATGTCAGATCCGTGTATCTGCCGTTCTTCAATGGAAGAAGAAGGGGGGAGAGTTGGTACAAGTAATCCTTTTTGATGTAACCTGAATATCTTAAATCTTATATTGAATCTGTATACTTGCACATGATATACAACTGGAGGACTGGAGCCAGGTGTCTAGAAACTTGTCACCTCTTGGAGAGATAGCAAGAGGAGAAGGGACCATAAAAATTCCAGCTCTGAAAGATACTCCCTGGGAAACTCTTCTAAGATACATTCCCAGAAAAGCGGGGAGGGGGGAATTAACATGTTGGTTCTTTGTTTGACTAAATCCTCATCAGAATAAGGGGAGGGGTTCTAACTCCCTTTATCTATTACTGTATGCCTGGAAGCATCTTAGATTCTGCTTTGAATAGTACCAGGACCACTTCCTTTCAATAAAGAATTCCTTTTGAAGTACCTAGTTTTCAGAAGTTCATTCTTTTCAGTTGAAGGGGAAAAGTCCAGTGTTTACAGGTAATCAGACTCTGGACTTGTACTACCACATGTGGTGGACGTGCCCAAAAGCAAAAACATATTGGACAAAAATACATACTTGAATAGAAAAAATGACAAAAGAACATGTAGATTTAAAACCAGAAATATTTCTTTTTTTTCCAATATTTTTTTCATTTTTATTCTTTAAACATCTCTTTAAGTGAACAATGTGATTCCAGGTTGTAACATACATACATAATCATAATTACATTTTCAGTTTTCTTATCCAATTTCATATCGTATCATTATCTATTCCATTTTTCTTTTAAAATGTTTTGTCACTTCATGTTATTTCATTCATCATTTCCAGAAAAAAACAACTTCATCCTAAAATATATTATCCAACATTTATCCCCTTTCATTGTCAATTCAGTCTTGCCATTTTTATTTTATATATTCTCCCCGTTTTATTCCCTTACACCCAATATATAACAAAAAAAAACCTAGTATCAATATAGCCATTTTAGTAGCTACATTCTATATTAACAACAATGATCTCCTATTTACTATTATATATGCATATATTTCTTCCTCCCTCAATCCTCATGGTATTGTTTCCCTATTACATAATAAATCTTATATTTATTTCAAAAACATTTGTATAACAATTTTATATTTCACATTTTATTTCTGCTTAACCAGTTGTAAATATGAATGACAATATTATACTTTTTAATTTCCATACTCTGTATTCTTTTTCTTCATCACCGTACTAATTATTATATAATAATCTTATTTTAAATCCTTATTTAACAATATAATCATTTTAAATTTCCATACTCTTTATTCTTCCAATAACATTTATATAGCAAATTATATTTTCTATTTCATTCCCATTTAATCCATTATAAAAAAATTGATAACAATACAATCATTTTTAATTCTCTTACACCATATTCACTTTCCACATCATATAATTATATCTTAGACAACATTCTTAAAATAAATTCTTATTTCCTTTTCTATTCTGATTAAATTTATTTGTTTTATTTTAACAATAATTCCCAATAAACTTTTAATTCCAAACTCCCTAGCTTATATATCTATATTCTAAAATACCAAAATACATTTCCATGTGGAATCCCTCATCCTTGATATCTTTAACTGTCTCTTGGTCTCTTGGCTATATAATTTCTTCTAATCTTAGCTTGCTTTCCCTTTTCTATCATTTTTCAGTCCTTTCTCTTAACCTTTTCTCCCTGTTATTCTTCTTAGTTTCATCTCCTATTTGTTTATTTTAACCCCTTCTCCTGATTTTTTCTCTGCAGTTTCCTCTTCTGTAACTTCTTATTTTGTTTAATCTTTAAAATATTTCCCCTTTATTTGTCACATCAATCATTAAAGTCTTAGATTAAATTCCTTTTTTGTCCTTTTGTAATGTCCGTTGTTCTCTCTGCTCTTTTAAGCTGACTTCCTCTTCGTTTAATTCCTCCCCTTGGGCTTTCTTTGTTCTTCTGTGATCTGCATCGCCATTTCTATTTTTTCTGCCATAATGCTCCATAGTCCCAAGCTTTCTTTTATTATTCCCCTCACGCTTTGCAAATCCGATCTAAGTTCCTTGCATAGTTCATTCATTTTACTTTACTTCCTCTATATCCTCTTTGATGTTTATATCCAATTAAATTGTCCTATAGTTTGTTAAGACCAGCATCTTTTAACTTTAATCTTTACCAACCATGTCCATTGATCTTTATTTTCCAATGTTAGTCCTTCTAGCTCTTTGACAAACAGTCCCAAGTCCACCAATCAGTCTCAAAATAATATCTTCATGTATCCTTTTACTGTATTATTTTTTTAATAAATAAATTTTTATTGAAAAATTAAAACATTAAAATACAAAATACAATACAAATATTTAAAATGAAAGTGTTATATATATTACAATCCATTTTGACAGTGCTTACATTTCAATTGTTATTCTAGTGCATATTTTATACTCCTATTTGTTCTTATGTATATATCTCTATCTTTCTAAATTATACATTCCTTATTTATTTAATTGCTTATTTCTATCATTTATCCAATGGTACCATTTTTCCCATACTGTATAATAAACTGAATTTAGAATTAAAAGAGAAGGATGACTCGTTTACTGTAGTATTTTAACATTCCACTTTCTGGGGTTGTTATTGTATTAAAGCCTTTTATTTCATTTCAAATTCACGCCTTTGCTAGATCAGAAATTTTCCATAGAGTCAGAAAAAAATTCTTTTACTGTTAGGTGGCGCGCTTAAATCAGTTTTCACTTTCCACCTTTTAGTTTCCGCTTTTTAAAGCTCTTATTAACTCTGCTAATTTCCAGTCATTAGCTGTTATTTCTTTTAAATATAGTCAATTGCAGCATTCTAATCAATGCCTAATTAATGCCAATTTCTGTATAATCATCCATCCATATTCTGTATAATCAGTTTCTTATTCTGTTATAGTTAAAGAATCTTTGCTGAATAATATCACTTCCATTTAAGTCTTTTTCAAGTCCAATTTCTTTACCTTTACCAATTTTCCTTTTTCTTTCAAATCACCACTTCTACAATCCTTAACAAGTACTCTTTCCTTCTGTTTTCCAGGATTACCACTCCAGCACAAACTTAGTTCCCGGATAGCTTCCCGTCTTCATGGCAGTCATTAAAAGGCTACTGCTACAGCCTGTTTTCTGAGGGAGTGTTCCTAGCCAAGGAGGGGAGATGTGGCTCCCCTCAACCCAGCAGGTGGTCTCCCCCTTTTTCACCACCCCTACAGGGTGGCTCCGATCCCATTCACTGGACCCTCCAACAGGTAGAGCAGGGATCGAAGCAGCACACAATCGCAGACTCTGATTCATCTTCGATGGAAGCACCACTGGAAGTCCTTCAAAACCAGAACTGTTTCTGTTGGGTATCATACCAGAAAAATTATAATAAAGAGACTATGTATTTAATATTACATATGTTAACAGTGGCCAGAATTGTATTTGCACAACATTGGAAAGGTGTGGAGATCCCCACAGATGAGAAGATAGCAAAAAAAAGTGCAGAAATGGATAGGTTAACACTTGAAATTAAAGTGAAGGAAGATACGGAATATTTTGAAACATGGATTCGTTTTATCTATGGTTAACTAACAGAAACAGAAGTTAGAATGCTTAAAATTATGAGCGAAAGGTTAGACAGCCATGCATCCAGGAGGACACCCAAGTTGCGAGCCCTCTCTCGGGCAAGGTCTCACCCCAAATCATCAATGATGGAATAACTTGACCAAACTGGGGTGCCGGAAACCACAGCCACTCAGTCTTGGAAGGGTTGAGTCTGAGCCTGTTCATCCCCATCCAGATCCGAACGGCATCCAGGCACTGGGACATCACATCAAGGGCATCGTTGGGCTGGTTCAGGGTGGAGATGTATAACTGGGTATCATCAGCATACTGATGATACCGCACCCCGAAACCACAGATGATCTCACCCAGCAGCTTCATATAAATGTTGAACAGGAGTGGCAAGAGAACTGACCCCTGTGGCACCCCATAAGTGAGTGGCCTCGGCGTCGATCTCTGCCCTCCTGCCAACACAAACTGCGAACGACCTGAGAGACAGGAGGAGAACCACCCTAAAATGGTGCCTCCCACCCCCAACCCCCCAAGTCGCTGCAGTAAGATATTATGGTCAATAGTATCAAAAGCTGCTGAGAGATCTAATAGGACCAGGACAGAGGAGCAACCCCTGCCTCGAGCCCTCCAGAGATTATTATTATTATTTATTGGACTTGTATGCTGCCCCCTCTCCGTGAGGACTTGGGGTGGCTCACAATAAAAAGATCATCCACCAATGCAACCAATGCCGTTTCTGTGCTGTGACCGGGCCTGAAGCCTGATTGAAACAGATCTAGCTTCATCCAGGAACTGTGGGAGCTGACGGGCCACCAGTCTCTACAACCTTCACCACAAAGCGAAGATTGGAGACAGGATGATAGTTATTCAATAGAGCTGGGTCCAGGCTCGGCTTCTTGAGTAGGGGTCTCACCACCGCCTCTTTCAAGGTGGAGGGAAAGAACCCCTCACCCAAAGAAGCATTAACAATCATCTGGAGCCAGCCTCATGTAACCTCCCAGGAGGCTGAGACCAACCAGGAGGGACATGGGTCCAATAAATATGTGGCAGCACTGAGCTTCCCAACAATCCTGTCCACATCATTGGGTGTTGCAGGATCAAACTCCTCCCAGGTCACATCCTCAAGACTAGCCCTCGCCAACCCCTCAGGGACCACCCAATTGGAGTCCAAGCCTATCTGAATCTGAGTGATTTTGTCTTGCAGATGCTGGACAAATTCCTCCACCCTGCCCTCCAGAGGATCCTCCCTCACGCCAGGATTTAATAACAAGTGGGTCACTCTAAATAGGGTGGCAGAGGAATTATCTGCAGACGCGACAAAGGCGGCATAGTGCGCACACTTTGCCACCCTTATTGCCACCAGGTAAGACTTAATACAAGTTCTCACCAGTGTCCGATCAGATTCGGATCTGCTGGTTCTCCAACTGTTCTCTAGGTTTCTTCTCTAGCATTTCATCTCCTGCAGCTCCTCAGTAAACCAAAGGGCAGCCCGGGATTGACACTGGGTCAGAGGCCGCAAAGGCGTGACTCGATCCAAGGCCCCCGTGGCCGCCCTCTCCCAGGCATCCACGAGGGTCTCGGCAGAGCCATGTGCCAGAGCCTCAGGAATAATCCCAAGCTCCGTCTGGAACTTTTCAGGGTTCATCAGGCGCCTGAGGTGGAACCACCTGGTCGGTCCTGCCTCCCTGTGGCGGGGAGTAGCGGACCGGAAGTCAAGTCTGAGGATGAAGTGATCAGACCATGACAGGGGTTGAATATCTAAATCCCCTACATCTAGATCACTTATCCACTGTCCAGAGATGAAAACCAAATCAAGTGTATGTCCTCCACTGTGAGTGGGGTCGCGAATTAACTGTGTCAGGTCCATAGCTGTCATGAAAGCCATGAACCCACGAGCCAACTCAGACGTTTCCCCGATAGAAGGCAGGTTGAAGTCCCACAGAACCATAAGCCTGGGGGACTCAACCACTAGCCTGGTTATCACATTGAGCAGCTCAGGCAGGGCCAATGATATGCAGCAGGGAGACAGGTACATTACCAACAGGCCCACCTGCACATCTTGACCCCACTTCATAAAGAGAGACTCACACCCGTCCGTGTGAGGAACAGTGGCCTTTCGAGGACATAGACTATCCCTAATCACAACCGCCACTCCACCACCCCTGCCCTGGACTCTCGGCTGATGAAACACCCGAAAACCTGGCAGGCATAGTTCAGTGAGGGGGACCCCCCCACCAAGCCCACATTCGTAAAGAGTCAAGAATCATCAGGTACAACACTTAATAATAGTCATAGGGTACAATAAGCAATCAAATCATACTAGGAAACAGTCTATATAAATCATAAGGGTACAAGCGACAAAGTTACAGTCATACAGTTACAAGTGGGAGGGGATAGGTGATAAGGAGTGATGAGAAGATTAATAGTAATAGTAGTGCAGACTTCGTAAATAGTTGGACAGTGTTGAGGAAATTATTTGTTTTGCAGAGTGGTGGTGTTCGGGAAAAAACTCTCCCTGTGTCTAGTTGTTCTGGTGTGCAGTGCTCTGTAGCATCATTTTGAGGGAAGGAGTTGAAACAATTTATGTCCGGGATATGAGGAGTCTGTAAATATTTTCACAGCCCTCTTTTTGACTCATGCAGTATACAGGTCCTCAATGGAAGGCAGGTTGGTAGCCATTGTTTTTTCTGCAGTCCTAATTATCCTCTGGAGTCTGTTTCTGTCCTGTTGGGTTGCAGAGCCAAACCAGACAGTCATAGAGGTGCAGATGACAGACTCAATCATTCCTCTGTAGAACTGGATCAGCAGCTCTTTGGGCAGTTTGAGTTTTCTGAGTTGGTGCAGAAAGAATAATACAACTTGAAAAGCAGTTTTATGTGTGTATGTGTGTAGACACATGAACCCAAACAGCCACACAGATATGCAGTAATTCACAAATAGGTTCATATGCAGATAGCCCTTGCCTTACAACAGTTCACTTAGTGAGGGTTCAAAGTTGCGACGACACTGAAAAAAGTGACTTCTGACCATTCTTATGCTTATGACTTTCAGCAACTGACTCACATTTGAATGAATGAATAAACTTTATTACGGTCTTAGACCAGCAATAGACACCACTATTTACATATACATATACATAAAAATACTGACATCATAATACATTAATAGTGGATAATAACATCCCTGTTAAGAAAATACGTGTTCTCAAACAGTTAGGGTCACTCCCTGGTTTATATTAGTGGACATTCAATAAGTATGTGTGTAAATATCATTTTCCAAAGATTGTTCTATCTCCAAAAATTGTCATAAATGGACCGCTATAATTCTGTAACCAGTTTTTTCCTTGTAGACATTGCGGCCACACAGAATTTTGCTACTGCACGGTAATACCTGGGTTTGAATCCTGGAGGAGAAAGTCTACATAAAAATTGTCTGCCCTCCCTGGCAATCTCTCTAGTAAGGGGAGAATATACGATGACCTAAAACCTCTGTATAGCTCACAGTACAATAAAACATGTGAGATATCTTCAACTTCTCCTTTACCACATATACATACCCGTTCTGCTATTGGTGTTTTCTTATACCTGCCCTGAAGAAGTGCTGATGGGAGAATATTGAATCTGGCTATAAAGAAAGCTATTCTTTGTTTTGGGAAGGTCAGATCATTCAGATATCTTGCTGATTTCCACACTCCCTGACTCACATTTATGATGGTTGCCATGTCCCAGGATTACGTGGTTCCTTGTGTTACTAATTTAACAACTACAGTGATTCACTTAACAAATGTGGTAAGAAAAGTCATAAAATGAGGCAAAACTCACTTAACCAATTTTTCACTTAGCGATATAAATTTTTGGCTCAATTGTGGTTGTAAGTTGAGGAGTACCTGTATAACATATATAACAAGAAATAAAAAATGAAATATAGAATATAAAAGTGCACGGATAATACAATAATTGTTAAGTTTGCATGAAGAGTCAGACGTGGAATCCTATCTAGCACAACAGGGCATCAGACATGCCCTGACTGCCCCTGGGCACCCTTCGGCTAACGGCCGGGCTGAACGCATGGTACGTTTTACCAAGGAAAAGCTTCAGCAACTGGGTCCTGGGGACATCACTGAGAAGGTTGAAAAACTTCTTAGTGTTCAGCACATCACTCCTAGCCCATCTAATAACTTATCCCCAGCAGAGTTGTTGATGGGTAGGAAACTTAGGTCTTCCCTTGACCGCCTTCATCCCACTTATGCACCCAACACACCACTTGATTCCACTTCCAAAGTTTGTACATTCAGTGTGGGTGATTCTGTTTATGCTAAGAACCTCATAGGTGAACCTTTGTGGATCCCTGCTGTAATAACTCAAATCACTGGCCCTCGTTCTTACAGGGTACAAACAGAGGATGGACTCCTCTGGAGCAGGCACATTGATCAGCTTAGATCCAGGTTCTCTCAGGAACATCACCCTTGTCTCTCTCTAGTTCCCTCACCTGATGTCAATTCTAGGGGAAGGGAGGAACAGGAGGAAAATCAGCAAGCAAGAATCATCCCCATGTGTAACGAGCCATTACGACAGGAACCATCCCAAAACCTGTCACAATGCCAAAATCCATCCTTAGAAGTGGAAGATTGTACATCACTACCTGACTTGGGAGCTGATATTGGAATGGAGATGGGTTGGGAGGAGAGACTAGATTCTAACAGTCAAACAGGGTCTTCTTTCACAGGGAGTCCCAATGAGGAAATGTCAGCAGACACATTTCCTCTCTCACTGGGTGAGAATGTAAAAACTTCTGAACCACGAAGGTCTCAACGTACACGCAAGAGCCCCACCTATTTAAAAAAATACATTAGAAAGATTATTATTATTATTATTATTATTATTATTATTATTTATTTAGACTTGTATGCCACCCTACTCCCAAAGGACTCAGGGCGGCGAACATACAAAAGGATATACAATAAAATAACTAAAAACAAGTCCAAATTACCAAGAGTTAAAACAATAAAATTACAAATAAACAAATTAAAACTACCCACCCCAGGGTCAATCCAGGCCGGCCTGCTGAAACAGCCAGGTCTTCAAGTCTCGACGAAAGGAGCGGAGATCAGGGGCCAAACGCAGATCTGCAGGAAGCTGGTTCCACAGGGCGGGGTTTGGTATGGACTGAACCTAGTGGGGAGGGGTGTTATGTATGTAGGTTTAAATGTTATTGGTTTATTTGAATTGTTCTTGTAAAATGTTAAATGGGATTGGTTTAAATAGTGCAGGAAAAACCCTGCACTCCCATTGGCTGGAAACTACGGCTGCTGGCTATAAGAAGCAGCCATAGCCCATCCAACTCGGGTCCATTCGAGCTGTAGTCACTGAATAAACTCTTCACTGAAGCTCTTCGCATCTGCCTCTTCATGCAAACTTAACAAAAAGCTTGCAACATTTTGCCCCTCCCTGAGTTTCCTAATATTAATTTTCTGCTTCCCAAAGCTGCAGCTTATGAAATCTGGATTCTTGTGTGGTTTGGCATGGACACTGGTAGTAGAGAAAGCCAGAATGAGATGTTCCTGCTACCAACATGGATGTTTTCAGCTGGCTTCTTGTTCTTTCCGTCCTATTCCTCTATTTCTGGAAGAGCCAACGTCCCAAAGCTTTCCCCCCTGGACCATGGAGGCTGCCCCTCATTGGGAACCTGCTTCACTTCAGTAAGAGGGACCCTCTCAAGACATTAGATCAGGTAATGTTCATTTCAACTCGTATATTCAACTCCACAGGGTGTATCTGCTGACATTTCGGCTGCTGCTGAAAGAACTCAGAGTGGGTGCCTGTTAACTTTTCCACATAGATCCCTTTTCTGCTGGCCACAAAGTTTGGGCAAGAACACTTGGTGTGCTTTGAAGATGGGAAAATACCGACCATTTGAGGCAGAGGAATCTTCATTCCTGAAAGATTCGTTTGCTCTTTGAGGTGGATTTGGCTCCCCTCAAATATTCCAAATCAAACACTTATCTTTCAGAAACCACTGCAGAAATTTGAGGGACTCTAGAAGGGGAAAGGAAATTTATTTTATGAATGAGTAGCTTTTGACCCAGCTGAATTCTATGTATATTTTGAAAGACCATAAAACAAAAGAAGGGACCACTGGCAGGTGAACAATAAATCTCTTTCAGGTAGTCCTTGGTTCATGAACATTTGTTTGGTGACCATTGAAAGTTATGACAACTTTGCTGAAGGAACAAACTCATGACCCATTTTTCAAATTGCATCAGTGCAGCATTCCCACAGTCTCTTCATTATGACACTCACTGCGTCCTGCCATCACTTGTTTGCCATTTATGATAGTCACTGTCAGCTTTTGACAGGCAGAGTAAAAACCAGCAAGAAGTAGCATGTATGTCGTTGCACTTATACAAGTAATACATACATACATAGGTAGCCGGACAGTCATTTTTCTGACATGGTATCGCATTTCCTGCCTGGTTGTTCTATTCTGTTCTATTCTATTCTAACATGAGATTCACTTAACCAGTTACACAACTGGAAATGCCAGAACTGCTGTCATAAATCACTATATGATGACATGTTTTATGATTGTGTGGCTTAGGGACTCCTTAGAATTGCTGGTCCCAATTTCCATCGTTAACCAAGGACTTGCTTTAGAGTAAAAAAATCTTCTATGCTTGAAAACCTTCCACAATTGTCAGACCTTTCATATAAAGTTCAATGTTGACTTAAAAATGTTTAGTTAATAGCAATAGCGCTTGGACTTATATACCGCTTTATAGTGCTTTACAGCCCTTTCTAAGAGGTTTACAGAATCAGCCTCTTGCCCTTTCAACAATTTGGGTCCTCATTTTACCCACCTTGGAAGGACGGAAGGCTGAATCAACCGTGAGCCTGGTGGGATTCGGTTTGCCAAATTGCAGTAGGAGCAGTTTGCAGTACTGCACTCTAACCACTGCGCCACCGAGGCTCATGTAATACATGTAATTAAGAGAAAACTATTAGCAAATTAACGCAATACTGTAAATTGTACATTAACTTAAGGTAGACATTCTACAACGTATACAAAGGTTGAATGTGGGAAAATTCCCTGTATATGATAGTTTCCAATTTTAATTAAATTCTACATCTATTTTTAAATACAAAGTTATGCTAGGGGACAGTCAAATAAGACAACATTTAGACTGCAGTTGGAAAATAGGTATGACAAGAAGCTCAGAAGAGACCAGCCTAAGTTTCTTGGGTGGTAAAATAACAGTGGAGGGTAGTAGGATTGTGTGATCAGTCTTACAAGATTCTGTTAGTATAGATTCACAATAAGCAGAATCAGCTTAACTGTCATGTTTGTCTAAGTCAGGCTAACATCAATTTTGCAAGAATTGTTCACTGTCCAGCTGCAGGCTATGCAATCTCTGCTCGGACTGTTGCCCCCAATTTTCATGGTCTTCTGTTGCAGATACTCTTATATTATTTTTGCTACATTTGGGGTGGATGGGTGATAGTATAGCCGTTAAAGATGCTGAGTTTGTCAGCTGGAAAGCTGACAGCACAGGTTTGAGACCTGAGCACTATGTGACAGGGAGGGAGCTCCATTCCTTACTATAGCTCCTGCCCAGCTAGCAATTTGCAGACCTGGCTTGTATCACTGAGACCTGGTTGGGCCCAGAGGGTGGTGTCCCTCTGGTTGAATTATGCCCTCCAGGTTTTCGGGTTGTGCACCAGCCGCGGGCCCTGGGTACGGGTGGTGGGGTGGCTGTGGTTATCCGGGAGACCTTGTTTCCAAGGGAGGTCACTGTTTCAGAAATAGGCAGGAGTGAGACCCTCCTCCTGAGGTGGGGGCCTAATGGTCGGGTGGGCTTGCTGCTTGCATACCTTTCTCCCAGCTGTGTGACAGCAGCCCTGCCTGGGCTCCTCGACGTCCTCTCGGGGGTGGCGGTGGAGTTCCCAGACCTTATAGTCTTGGGGGACTTCAACTTGCCTTCCCTGGGGGGAACATCGGGATTGGCCCAGGAATTCATGACTTCTATGGAAGCCATGAGCCTGACCCAATTAATCTTGGGCCCGACTCATGAGGGGGGAAACACTCTTGACCTAGTCTTGGTTTCTGAGCAGTGGCGTAGTGACAGAGGGCAAGCCATTGTTACGGCTTTGCCCGTTCCATGGTCTGATCACTATCTCCTACGGCTGGTCTTCCAACAAGCCACCCCCCCACTGCTGGGATGAGGAGCCGCTTAGATGGTTCCGCCCTAGGCGCCTTATGGACCTGGAGAGGTTCCAGGCGGAGCTGGGGTCTCTTCCTTCTTCCCTTGCCCACAGCTCTGTCGAGGATCTGGCACTTGCTTGGCAACAGGCCGCGTCGGACGCCCTCGACAGGGTTGTCCCCATGCGACCCCTCATGCATCGTGGATCCCGGATGGCCCCCTGGTATTCAGAGGAACTCCAGGAGATGAAGCTGTCGGAGGGGCTTAGAGAGCAGGTGGAGGTCCACCCGCTCCCAGTCCGATCGAGCCCAGCTAAGAGCCCATATTCAGACTTACCTGGTAGCTATGAGGGAGGTGAGAAGGTCTTATCTCTCCACCCTCATAGCGTCCGCAGATAATTGCCCGGGCACCCTGTTTCGGGTTATTCGCTCCCTCCTTTGTCTGGAGGGGGGTGCAGACCCGTTGTGGGGAAGAGCTGAGGAGTTTATTCAACATCTGTCGGATAAAATCGCTTGAATTCGGGGCAGGTTGTCCTCTGATTTGCAGTGGTCTGAGGAATGGGATACAGGCAGTCTGGCCAATGTGATTTGGGATGAGTTTGATCCTGTTTCTGAGGATGAAGTGGACAGGATCATGCGGCGGCTGAGCTCCACCACATGTTTGTTGGACCCGTGTCCTTCCTGGTTGGCTTATGCCACCAGGGAGGTCACCTGCGGTTGGCTCCGGGCAGTTGTCAACGCTTCATTAAGGGAGGGTGTTTTTCCCTCCGCCTTGAAGGAGGCGGTGGTGAGACCCCTCCTGAAGAAGCCTGCCCTGGACCCGACCGTGTTAGATAACTTTCGTGCAGTCTCCAACCTTTTGGCTAAGTTTGTTGAGAGTGTGGTGGCTCGGCAGTTTCCACTTTTCCTGGATGAAGCGGACTACCTGGATCCATATCAATCGGGCTTCCGACCTGGTTTCAGCACGGAGACAGCATTGGTCACGCTGATGGATGATCTCTGGAGGGCCCGGGACAGGGGTTTTTCCTCTGTCCTGGTCCTATTAGACCTCTCAGCTGCTTTTGATACCATCGACCATGGTATCCTTTTGCACCGGGGCTGGGAATGGGAGGCACCGTGCCGTGGTTCGCCTCCTACCTCTCGGGCGGTCGCAATCGGTATTGGCCGGGGGCTGCGGTCGACCCGAGGGTGCTCTCTTGGGGTCCCTCAGGGGTCGGTCCTCTCCCCTGCTATTTAACATCTATATGAAGCCGCTGGGTGAGATCATCCGTGGTTTCGGGGTGAGATTCCATCAGTACGCGGATGACACCCAGCTGTACATCTCCACCCTGAACCAAATCAGTGATGCCCTCCCTGATGACCCAGTGTTTGGATGTGGTATGGATTTGGATGAGCGGGAACGTGCTTCGACTCAATCCGGCCAAGACTGAGTGGCTGTGCATACCGGCATCTCGGCCCAGTCAGGATTATCCATCTTTGGCCATAGGGGAGCGTGTTGCCCCTGTGGATAGGGCGAGAACCTGGGGGTCCTCCTGGACGCACGGCCCGTTGGAGGAGCAGGTGGGAGCCGCCGCCAGGGGGCCTTTGCCCAGCTCCGCCTTGTTCGTCAACTACGCCCTTTTCTGGACCGAGATGCCCTGCGACAGTCACTCATGCCCTTGTTACCTCTAGACTCACTACTGCAACACTCTCTATTTAGGACTGCCCTTGCATACCATCCGGAGATTGCAACTGGTGCAGAATGCGGCGGCGCGAGTAGTGATGGGAGTTCCCCGATTCTCCCATGTTACCCCCCTCCTGCGCTGCCTGCATTGGTTGCCGGTTGCGCTCCGGGTGAGATTCAAGGTTTTAGTTTTAACATACAAAGTACTTCATGACATGGGTCCTCAATATTTAAGGGAGCGACTCCTGCCGACATTGAATGCCAACCGCCCTGTGCGAGCACATAGGCAAGGACTCCTTGGCATCCCATCTGCCGGCCAATGCTGGCTGGCGGTTCCCTGACGATGAGCCTTTTCTGTCGCGGCCCCTGACCTCTGGAACCAACTCCCCTTGGGGCTCCACTTGGCCCCTGATCTCCGCACCTTCCGCCATGATCTGAAGACCTGGTTATTCAACCAATCCGGGCTATGACCCTCTGTGGGTGAGGTGGTTTTATACTTTTAGCATTTAACTTTTGGGCTTGTTAGTTTAATTCTTTCTTAACTATTTATTATTGTATATACTGTTGATGTTTTTAGCTGTGAGCCACCCCGAGTCTTCGGAGATGGGGCGGCATACAAGTCCCAAAAATAAATAAATAAATAAATAATAAAGAATGTAAGTACAAGTAGATAAATAGGTACCATTTCGGTGGGAAAGTAACCTGTTCAGCTAATGCCCTTAGAACCATCTGTAGTGAATAGACATGTCCCATTCCATGACCTTCTCTGTCTTCTGTGATCTTGGTAACCCGTTCATGGATATTTTAGTAATCCTGTCCCTGGCACGAAATGACATATTTTCAGCACCCAAAATCCAAAAATCTGTAATCTCCTAACTTTCCTCTTCCTGCAGACAAATCATTGTTGAAAAAAAGGGAATGCAGAAGATTTATGGGGAAGGCACACAGTGGAGCTGTAAATGAGCTCTCAGTGCCTCCTTCCTGGCTGTTGCATCACTGTTTCTAACTCTTCCTCTAAGAAAAATGGTTGGCCAATAAAAACCTTCTGCAATTCTGCCAGATACGATAAAAATCCCTTCCTTGTTAAGGTCCCATTAAACTTTTGCATATCGAATGTTTACAGTTACACCAGAGGTGGTATTCAGCAGATACTGACCAGTTCTGGAGAACCAGTAGTGGAAATTTTGAGTAGTTTGGAGAATTGGCAAATACCACCTCTGACTGGAGATTTTACAGTATCTTTTCCCCTGCCACGTCCACCAAGCCACGCCCACAGACCCGGTAGTAAAAAGATTGGAATCCCACCACTGAGTTACACCTTTGTATGAATCAGGAGGAGCATTGACCAAATATTCTGGGGGTTGAAGTTTGATGGAGCTCAGGTAATTCCTCAGGGTCATTCTTGATGACATATAATGTTGCAACATTTCAATGACTGGTCCCAACTAATTTCCTAATACCTTTATGCTAACAATCCTGGCTACTTTATTTCAGCTAGGGAAAAAATATGGGCCTGTCTTCAGTGTTTATCTTGGAAGAACACCTATGGTCTTTACTCATGGGTTTTCTTCAGCAAAGGAGGTCCTTGTGACAAAAGGAATAGAATTTGCTGGAAGGCCAGATGTTCCTATGGGAGACCTCATCACTAACAAAAAAGGTAACTGAATATTATTTCTGATTCTATTATTTCTATTTTATTCTTCTCCCAAATGCCTGTTTGCTCCTGGTAAGAATCCAAATGACCCATTCTGGTATGGGAAAATGTCCTTTTTCCTTTGCAATCTGGAGTACTAATTGTTAAGTTTGCATGAAGAGTCAGACGCGAAGAGCTTCAGTGAAGAGTTTATTAGTGACTACAGCTCGAATGGACCCAACTTGGCTGGGCTACGGCGGCTACTTATAGCCAGCAGCCGCAGTTGCCAGCCAATCAGAGTGCAGGGTTTTCCCGCACTTTTTAAACCAATCATATTTGACCTTTTACAAGAACAATTCAAACTAAACCAATGACATTCAAACCTACATACATAACACTAATCAAAAGTTTCCAGTAAGAGAAAGAAGAATGGCCTGAAATGTTAGAATTAGATCTTTTTTCTCTTGTAACCTCTATGAATAATAATATAGTAGAGATTTTGTTATTCAGCTGAGAAAAGATCACACTTCTTTCTCACACCTTAAAAACAGTTATTCAGTGTAGATTTCTGGGCATGGTTATCTTTTATTAAATGAGGGTTGATTGGATAACTTCAGGAATTCTTTGTGCATTTCCTTATCATTTCTGAAAATACAGCTTTGTTTCAAAGACAACTAAATAAATAAATAACTACTGGTACATACAAATGAATTACTGTCTGATGCTTTCTCAGGTTTATTCAGCTTAAGATATGGTGAAGCATGGAAGGAGCAAAGACGGTTTTCAGTGAGGCTTCTCAGAAACTTTGGAGTGAGCAGAAAATCCATGGATGAAAAGATCCTGGAGGAAATATCTTATTTGATTCAAGCGTTCACTGAAAACACGAGTAAGCTCTCCTGGGAGAGGATGGGATGGTTGGGGGAATTGTTATTCTAGAGTTCATTTTGTTTCCATAAATACAATTGAGTTGTTCTCAAGGTTGACCATTAAGTGTATGTATTGAAGCAGAGTGGGAGGAGGTTAGAATTCTGGTTGCATAAATTCCAGGTCCCATTGACCAACATAACACATGTTCTTCATTTTGTCTCTGTGCTTGTGATTTTGTAGAGCAGGAGGATATATCATATTTTTTTACTATCTCATAGCTCATCTATCTCTTATCTATCTATCTATCTATCTATCTATCTATCTATCTATCTATATCTATCATCTATATCTATCTATCGATCATCTATATCAATCAATCTATCTATCATCTATCTATCTATTCTATCTATATTATCATCTATATCTATCTTATCTCATCTATATCAATCAATCTATCTATCATATTATCTATTATCTATCATCTATTCATTCTTCTTCATTTCTTATTTATCTATTATATATATTATATTATCTATGATCATCTATATCATTCAATTTATCTATCATTCTATTCTATCTATCTATCTATATATTTTATCTCTATATCTATCTATCGTCATCTATTATCAATCTATCTATTTATCTATCTTCTATTGTCTATTTATTCTATCTATTGTCATCTATCTGTCATCTATGTATCTATCATCCATCCATCCATCCATCCATCCATCCATCCATCATCTATCTATCATCTGTCATCTATCATCTATCATCTCTCTCTCTCTCTCTCTCTCTCTCTCTCTCTCTCTCTCTCACTTCTGTCTGTCTGCAGTCTGTCTCTCTCACTCCCTCTCCATAGACATTTCTTTCCATTGATAGTCCCCAAGCAGTGTTCTTAATTGCACCTGTTTGTAATAGAAGCCTCTCTCCATTTTGTTTATCTGTGGCTTTTATAATTGCATGTCAGAATGACCTTGGGAGACATAAGGGAGAGCTGCAGCCTGGACAACCGGCATGTAAAAGATATCTGTCAGCCCACAGAAAGAGAGAAGGCACAGGAAATGTCGCAGAAGGAGCCCTCTTTCATGTTCCAGAGAGTGCAAGAAATAAAGGGTAGAAATACTTTGAATCTTGCAAGATTCTGTTACTCTAACTTTTTCAGTAAAGATAGAGCTTGTAGTGCTGCCACCAGGGCTAATACTTTTCAATGTACTTTGTGGCAAAAGCAGCAGGAAGTCAAATGGGATCTGTTATTTTCAATATTTTTCTAACAAAAATCAAAATAAAACAAAGTACATTGAAAAGGTCATTGTGAGCTGATCAGAGATCTGGAATCTATAATGGATCCATTTTGTATTCTTCTGATGACACCTCTGCAAGCAGTAAAACAGCTCAAGGAATCGCATATTGTGACTCCACTAAAAAAAAATATGCAGGAGGAAGATTTCCTAAAGCTCTCTTTTGTTTTATTTCACAGGTGTGCCTTTTGAGCCTTATGCATTTCTGGATGCTGCAGCCTTCAACACAATTTTAAAAATATTATTTGGGAAACGTTTTGAATATGACAATAGCTTCCTCAGAAATTTTGTGCAACTGATACATTACAGTTCCAAAATGATGGCCAGCCCTTGGGTCTTGGTATGCTTTTGAAGAGTCCAGAAAAATGTTCAAAATGAATGCACCTTTAATGGGAATTTAAATGTCTATGTCTCATAGGTTTTGGAAATATTGTTTGTGCAGTCCTTGGTGCTCTCTGAACTTGGTGGCTTTCTGGAAGACATTTCATTACCAAACTGAATAACATCATCAGTGCTAGTAGCAAGTGGGGTTTTCTCTCATTTCTTCTGCTAGTGTAGTGAAGGGGTCTGCAACCTTAAACAGTCAAAGAGCCATTTGGACCCATCTCTCTCTCTCTCCCTGTCTCTTCTCTCTCTGTGTGTGTATGTCTGTCTCTGTCTGTCTCTCCATCTCTGTCTCTGTCTCTGTCTCTCTCTCTGTTTCCCGCCTCTCTCTCAGTCTCTGTCTCTGTGTAACTCTCTCTGTCTCCCTGTCTCTATCTCTCTCTGTTTCTCTGTCTGCCTCTGTCTCTCTTTCTCTATCTGTTAAGTTTGCATGAAGAGTCAGACGCGAGGAGTTCCAGCAAAAGGCTTTATTAGTGACTACAGCTCGAATGGACGCGTCCTGGCTTGGCTACGGCTGCTTCTTATAGCCTGCAGCCGTAGCTGCCAGCCAATGGGAGTGCAGGGTTTCTTCCCGCACTATTTAAACCAATACCATTTGACATTTTACAAGAACAGTTCAAATAAACCAATAACATTCAAACCTACATACATAACACCCTCCCCACTAGGTTCAGTCCATACCAAACCCCAACCTATCTAATGTATTCCTTTAAATAGGTGGGGCTCTTACGTTGAGACCTTCGTGGTTCAGAAGTTTTAACGTTCTCACCCAGTGAGAGGGGAAATGTGTCTACTGACATTTCCCTGTTAGGACTTCCTGTGAAAGAAGACCCTGTTAGACTGTTAGAATCTGGTCTCTCCTCCCAACCCATCTCCATTCCAATGTCAGCACCCAAGTCAGGTAGTGATGTGCAATCTTCCACTTCAGATGGTGGATCTTGGCATTGTGACAGGGTTCGGGATGGTTCCTGTCGCAATGGCTCATTACACATGGGGTTGATTCCTGTTTGCTGATTTTCCTCCTGTTCCCCCCCTTCCCCCCTAGAAGAAACATTAGATGAGGGACCTAGAGGGAGACAGGGCCGATGGTCCTGAGGGAACCGGGATCTAAGTTGGTCAATGTGCCTGCTCCAGAGGAGGCCATCCTCTGTTTGAACCCTGTAAGAACGAGGGCCAGTGATGTGAGTTATTTCAGCAGGAATCCACAAAGGTTCACCTATAAGGTTCCTAGCATAGACAGAATCTCCCACACTAAAAGAACGAACTTTGGAAGTGGAATCCAGTGGTGCGTTGGGTGCATAAGTGGGATGAAGGCGGTCAAGGGAAGACCTAAGTTTCCTGCCCATCAACAACTCTGCTGGGGACAAGTTAGTTGATGGGCTAGAGTGATGTGTTGAACACTAAGAAGCTTTTCAAGCTTCTCAGTCATGTCCCCAGGACCCAGCTGCTGAAGCTTCTCTTTGGTAAAGCGCCATCGTTCGGCCGTTGGCGAAGGGTGCCCAGGGGCAGTGAGGGCATGTCTGATGCCCTGTTGAGCTAGAAAGGATTCAAAAATGTTAGATGTGAATTGAGGGCCATTGTCAGAGACAAGGACATCTGGTAACCCATGGGTTACAAACAATTTTCTGAGCTGCTTGATAACAGCCTCAGTAGTAGTGGATGTCATGGTAATTACCTCTAGCCACTTGGAGTATGCATCTACTATAACTAGAAAAGTGTGCCCTCTTGTAGGGCCTGCAAAATCAATGTGGATTCTAGACCATGGGCCCCTAGGACATTCCCATTCCTGTGTGGGGGCGTGAGGTGGGGCAGGTCTGACTACCTGGCAATTGGGACAAGAGGCTACCCAGTTTTCAACCATTTTGTCAATACCTGGCCACCATACATAACTCCTGGCCAAACCTTTCATCCTTACAATCCCAGGATGACCCTCATGTAACATTTCCAAAACCTCCCTTTGCAGTTTTGCAGGAATAACCACCCTGTTACCCCACAAAATACATCCTCTTAATACAGATAATTCAGTTTGCCTGGACTTAAAAGGTTGGGCAAGGTGAGGTAGATCTTGAAGAGGCCAACCTTTCTTAATCCAGCCCACAACAGGTGCCAACACAGCGTCTTTGGCAGTTTCTTTGGCAATCTCAGCAGCATGGACTGGAAGCTTAGCAACGGTCTCCAGGAAAAGGTGTGAGTTTCAAGTTCAAAGTCCTCCTTGTGGCAAGGTAGTGGGCAACGACTCAGTGCATCAGCATGTCCAATGTCCTTGCCAGGCCTGTGAATCAGTTTGTAGGAATAGGCTGCAAGAAATTCAGTCCACCTCAGCATTCTTGGTGACAGGATATTAGGTGTAGGTTTGTCTCCTGCCACAATGCCTAGTAAAGGTTTGTGATCTGTAACAATGGTGAATGACCTGCCATACAGATATTCATGAAATTTCTTAACAGCTGCAACAACTGCTAAAGCCTCCTTGTCCAATTGGCTATAATTCCTCTCTGCTTTGGACAAAGTGCGAGAGTAAAATGCAATTGGGGCTTCCCTTCCATTTGGCAAGGCCTTCCTTCAATAAACACCTTCACATGTACTTTTCTGCTATTTAAGGGTGAAGAATGACCAATAGTGATTGTTTGGTGAGTTTCATTCTTGCCATTTGCTTCTAAATTTTGCCCCATTTTTTCGAGGAAATTGTTGGGCTTAAAATCTCTATCAGGAAATTTCTTCCTAACTGGTGGAGTTCTGGATGATTTGCAGACTCTGGCTATGTGACCCGTTTCACAACGTAGGCAAATGGAGTCAAAGAACTTGCATTCAGTGGGGTGCCCCAATAGAATCCTTGCCTGTTTTTCCCAGAGTCTTTTCTTTTCTTCTCCATTCTGAGTTTAAAATCCCTCCTCTGCCTCACTGCCATCAGAATCAGAGTCTATTTGTTCTAATGAGTTGTTGAGGATTTTCCCCATCAGAATGGCTTGAGGCCTGGCTTGAGGCCTTGTTAATCTTTTCATGGCCGCAGCTGAGGACTTGGTGGCTTCCGCTGAAACAGCTTCTTCAATGGCCTCTTTAAACGTGATCTTAGGTTTCATTAAAAGTTTGCTTTGTAAGACCTTATCTTTTAGGCCTAAAACAAACCGATCACGCATGGCCTCTTCTAAGTTGGTAAAGTCACAAGCACCCCAATGTCCCTTAAACTTGCCACGAAGTCATTAACATTCTCGCTATCCCCTTGATCCCGACGGTAAAATTCGTGTCTCTTAATGAGGCACGATACTTGTGCGAATGGGCTCTTAAAAGTTTCTCTAAATCGGGCCATTCCATTACCTTCAGCTCTGCTCCCGCGCTTTCGCCATTTTGAAGACTGCGGACCGCAGTGCGTGAGAAAAACCGCCTCTTCCGTCTCGGGATACCGGCGAGATCGTTCCCCTCCAGAAACTTGTGGAAACGATCCGCATACGATTCCCAGTCTTCCGTCGCCGGATCGAACGGTGCTGGGGTGTTCAGCACAGCCATCTCGCTCTGTTGCTTGTTCGTCGCGTCTTCTCTTCAGGGAAATCCCATCCTCGCCAGTGTTAAGTTTGCATGAAGAGTCAGACGCGAGGAGTTCCAGCAAAAGGCTTTATTAGTGACTACAGCTCGAATGGACCTGTCCTGGCTTGGCTACGGCTGCTTCTTATAGCCTGCAGCCGTAGCTGCCAGCCAATGGGAGTGCAGGGTTTCTTCCCGCACTATTTAAACCAATACCATTTGACATTTTACAAGAACAGTTCAAATAAACCAATAACATTCAAACCTACATACATAACACTATCTGTCTCTCTTTCTCTCTCTGTCTGTCTCTCCTTCTCTCTCTCTCTCTCTCTGTGTCTGTCTGTCTGTCTGTCTCTCTCTGTGTGTCTCTCTTTCTGTCCCTTGTCTCCTCTGTGTGTGTCTGTCTCTGTCTGTCTCTGTCTTCCTGTTTCTCTCTCTCTGTGTTTGTGTCTCTTTCTCTTTCTCTCTCTCTCTCTGTGTCTTGTCTCTCTCTCTGTGTGTATGTCTCTGTCTGTCTGTCTCTCCCTCTCTCTGTTTCTCTTTCTCTCTCTCTCTCTGTCTCTTTCTCTCTCTGTCTCACTTTCTTTCCCTCTCTCTGTCAGTCTCTGTCTCTGTGTATCTCTCTCTGTGTCACTGTCTCTCTCTCTCTCTCTGTTTCTCTGTCTATCTCTGTCTATCTGTTTATCTTTCTGTCTCTCTCTCTGTCTCTCTCTGTCTGTCACTCTTTCTTTGTCTCTTGTCTTCTCTGTGCATGTCTCTGTTTCACTCTGTCTCCCTCTCTCTGTGTCTCTGTGTCTCTTTCTGTCTTTCTCTCTCTCTGTCTCCCCTTCTCTCTCAGTCTCTCTCTCTGTATCTCTCTCTGTCTCACTGTGTCTCTTTCTATATTTCTGTTTCTCTGTCTCTCTATCTCTCTCCCTCCCTCCCTCTCTCTCTGTCTCTTCCTCTCTGTCTGTCTCTAATGCCACTGCTGTTGCCAGGGGCAAATGGGCCAGGGTCACATTGTGGCTCCATGTTGTAATGGGCTCCAGGAGGGGGAGGGGACTCCATCTCCCCCATGGAGGTAGCAACAGCTCCGAGCCCGAAGTAGCTTACAGCTCTGACCCGGCAGCAGCCAGAAGTGAGGGCTGCCTTGTACCGCGATGAAGGCGGAATGTTGTTGCCATGGAAAGGCAAGTACAGGGGCACTTTACTCCCACTCTGGAATATGGAGTAAGTCTTCATCGCCCACTATTGCCCTTACCTTCCCAGGCCAGGTTAGGAATGATGGGGAGGGGAGGGGCAGGGCCAGCCATGGTGGGATCAGCCAACAGGGTGCCACAGCAGAGGGCCGAAAGAGCTGCATGCGACTCCAGAGCTGCAGGTTGCTGACTCCTGGTCTTAGTGGCTTGGTAGCTTGTTAAGCAGTTCATTGATTTCTGCTCATCCTGGTGATGATTGCTAGTGAGGAGGGTTTTGGTCTTTTTGTTTCATTTTGGCATTTTGACTGACTCTTTTCAGTGGTATGTAGAAGCTATTTATGTCTATGTGCCTGTTGATGGCTGATTTTTATCTGAGTGCCAGGCTTCCAGGAATTGTTTAGCATTTTTGGACATGGCTTGGTCTAGAATATTCATAGTTTCCCAGTTTAAAAAAATTAGCAGAGAATAATACAAAGATTAACATTAGATTAACTAACAAAAAGCAAAGAATACCCTAATCAAGAAACTGCCAAACAAGCTAACAGTAAATAACAGCTCAATCAAAGACCACTCCTACCAACACTGACAGGCCAAGCCACTAGTTATATAGAATGAAAACAAACCCCACCACCTACTAACACTGACAATGTTACCTAGTTTGGTAATAAAACACCTGCAAGAAAACAACCAAGCTCAGAGAGCATCAAGGACTCCACAGTTCAGCCCTAAGCTATAAATGTCCTCTTCTGTATTCTTCTTTTCCTTGCAATTAGAAAATCATGTCACCAGAATGCAAGGACAAGTGGATAAAATCTGCTTTTGAGTGATTTGGTTGAAATCTGCAACTATCCATTTCATTAGGACAGTTTCTGTATCGAAATTCAACCTAATGGGATATCTTACACCCCATCAAATTGAGAATAAGAGATATTTACATGAACCCTGTACAATAATAAGGAAGCAGTTTTCCTGCTCAATATATACTGCAAAGAAGATTCCAACAAAATAAAATTAACGTTCATTTTTCCTCTCTTTGTCAGCAGCTTTACAATGAGGTGCCCTTGGTGAGAAGTCTTCCCCTGCCCCACCAGACAATACTAGCAACTGTAAAGAAAATGGATGTTTTTGTTAAAAAAGAGGTGGCAGAACACAAGGCGACTATGACTCTGGGAGAACCACGAGATTTTACCGATGTGTACTTAGAAGAAATGCAGAAGGTAGATTCCCTCAGTCTCTTCTGGCTGAATTTGTGGTGATTTCCTTTCCCTGTCATCTCGGAACTGTTTTCCTGACATTACAGGTTCTGAGAAGATACCAAAAATATTGATACAGGGACTTTCCTAGATGTTGAGCCTAGTCCTCTTTCTACCTGGGGGTCATATTGTCAGCTCTGAGGGACCCTCAACCTATCCCTCAACTTTTTTATATAATGATGGGTTGTCACTGGAAGAAGTTGTTTGTTCTTCCTTCCCCAACTTAATGCCTTAGTCATATTTCTCGGGGTATTTTTAGATGGATGTTATCAGCTGTATTAAAGGGAATACATGGCTGGGAAAAAGATACTTTCTTCATTTGATTTTAACAACATCTTTTGTCTTAACTAACAAAAGCCAGAAAAGAAAGGTTCAAGCTTTGAAGAAGAGCAACTAGAAGTTATACTTTGTGACCTATTTATGGCTGGAACAGAGACCATGTCAGAAACACTGCAGTGGGGATTGCTCTATTTGGTGGCCTTTCCAGAGGTTCAAGGTACACAATTATAAAATGGTGTTTTCAAATAGGAATAGCGTTAAGGTATTGATTTAATAGCTGACCAGCTGCTGTAAGGTTACTGTAAAAGCTGATGCAATGGGGATGACTCAGCATGGTTATTGCCGCTTTAAGACTGAAGATGGTTCCCACAGGGGACCAGTTTAAGAAGCTGTATATATAAATGAGGCCATGAGGGGGTGTACCTCTCTCTCCTTGTGTTCTATCTCCACTGTGGTTCTCCATGCAGAGTAAAGAAGATTGATTGATTGCCAGGTATTTGGCTAGCGCGCACACACACACACACACATGTATGTATGTATGTATGTATGTATGTATGTATGTATGTATATAAACCACTGTTAAAAGACAAAGCCTCTGTGTGCTGTGTTGTGTTCCTGGATTGTCTCACAATAGTAGTCACACTGCAAACACTCTGACAAATAGTAATATGTTCAGTTGCATCACTTCTGGTGGGCTCCTGCTTGGAATTATACCAGACACGTCTACACAGAGCCATTGAATTGTTTTTCAGAAGGTAACCAAAATATTTGTTCCTCAGAGAAATGCTGGAAGGAAATAGACACAGTTGTGGGAAACAAGGCAATCTTGAAGTTTGAAGACAGAAAAATATTGCCCTACACAAATGCCGTCATTCATGAAATCCAACGTGTTTCAAATGTTGCTCCTCTTGGACTACCTCATGCACCCATACAAGATGTGCAGCTTTTTGGATATAAAATTCCCAAGGTAAAAGCAGAGAACTTTCATTACTTTACATCAGGGGTCTTCAAACCTGACAGCTTTAAGACTTGTGGACTCCCAGAATTCCTCTTCCAGTCATGTTAGCTCAGAATTCTGGGAGTTGAAGTCCACAAGTCTTCAACTTGCCATGTTTGAAGACCTTTGCTTTACATGAAGTGAAGTTTTGGTGAAGACACCTGGGTCTTTCTGGCGGAGTGTTAGGAAAGGCAGAGATAGATCAATGGGAGCCTTCCTTTGAATCTCATTTTATGGGAGCGCCATCAGTTTATAGTTCAATGCCATTGTTGTGTGCATGTCTTGGCTTGTGCAGGACACCATGGTTTTGGTCAATATCCAGTCTGCCCATCATGATGAATCTCAGTGGAAGTTCCCCAAAGAGTTCAACCCCTCCAATTTCCTGACTGAAGAGGGAGAGTTTATGAAGCCGGAAGCCTTTTTGGCATTTTCAGCAGGTGAATTTCTCTCTCTGTCTCTCTGCTTCTCTTTCTGCATCTCTGTCTGTCTGCTTCTCTCTCTCTCTCTCTCTCTCTCTCTCTCTCTCTCTCTCATGTCATGTCTCTCTGCTTCTCTCTCTCTAACACTCTCTCTTTGTCTCTCTGCTTCTCTGTCAGTGCCTCACTGCTTGTGTCCCTCACTCTGTCTCTCTGCTTCTCTTTCTTGCTGCTTCTCTATCTCTGTTTCTGTCTCTTCTCCCTGTCTCTCTCTCTGGTTGTCAAGCATGCTTTTAGTGACAATTCTTGCACCATGCAATTAACCAAACTACCAAACTTTTTTAGAATTATGAAGCTCCGGAGCTAAGATTATATTTTAGTGTCCCATAGGAAACTGAAACTGAAAAGGAAGATGGGTAGAACAGCTGAAAAATGTTTCCTTTTGGTCACGGAATTCACTCTTGGCACATCATCTCCTGTGTGTGAGAAAGCCTGGTGGGAGGTTTTCTGCATGAAAGTCTCTTTGGAGATGGCTGGGAAGATGAAGCAAAGGGCATGATAAATTCTTGAAGTAATTTCAGACAAACCTCTTAGCACTGCCTCAGTTGAAATAGATTCTCCCAGATAAGATCCCCGGGGAGGTTTTCTCTAATAGGTATTAGAGATGGTCCTCTTTTAGCAACTGCCTCATTGAGCAACCATTAAGAATTGCAGCAGTGAATTTGTTTCCTGTCTTTGCATTAATGACCTTCACCAATCTGTAAAGAAAGGAAAAGCTGAAGTGAGATTGTACAGTTGTGGTTTCACATAGCAAACACAATGACTGAGTTGCTACTTCCCAAGTGTGGATACTTAATGAGGACTAAATCTTCTGTGAAGAGAGAGATCAGATTGAAAGACTTGCAGATGTGGAAACTTTTCACTATATTGGACCAGTAAGCTTTTTATCCCAGAAAGAACAATAAACAAAAAAGCTAAGCTTTAATGTGGACCTTGACAAGAAAAGTTGAGTGAAGTTGAAGGTCAACTTGGAAATATCTTTCTAATCTCCTTTTACCCAAGATCCTGGAGTGGACAGGCCCCATTGTGGGAGGGACGATGGGAGGATTATCTCTCTACTGTGGAGAGTAGAGAGATTCAACATCTGAGACTTTTTTGGTTTTCGCTGTGAAGGCGGTAGCCATTTACCATCTTGGTCTGGGGCGGGTGTGAGACCGGTCTGAGACTGAAACTCTTGACTATTGTAGCCTGTATTCCTCTGTCCTCCATTGGATTTTTAACATCTTCCCGGTTGTATAATGCCATGCTTTACTCGGACCCCTTTATAATTTTTGCCAACTGTTTTATGGGACCTTACTCGCTTCGGAATTGTGGGCACTCAGGACTGCTGCCCTTGTCCTTGAGTTGGCCCAGGGGACTATCAACAGCTTACCTTGATATGGATTCTTGGGATCCGAGAGGTGGCATGCTGCAATCAATGGGCCAAATTTTAAATCAAGTTCTAAGGGTCAAAATTTTTAATTCGTTGTCTTAAAGGGTTAGGGAGGGAGGGTGCAGGGGTCACTTTGTAGCCCGGGGCGGCGGGAGTGTGTGGGGGTTGGGGGCGGGGCTCCGGGCCTGGGGTGGGGGCTGCGATTCCCAGGGTGATCGGGATGGAAGGACGGCGGGCATAGGGCCATATCAGGTTAGGGGATGGCGCACCCGACATTTAAGGCGGTTGCGCGCTCCGACCCTATGGCCTCCTCCCAAGGGCAAGCGGAACTAGGATCCCTGGGCTTAGGTTGGTGTATTTTAATGCCAGGTCGGTGGCTAATAAGTCTTCCCTCCTCCGGGAGATCATTGAGGAGGAGGAGGCTGCCGACCTGGCCTGCATCACTGAGACCTGGTTGGGGCCAGAGGGGTGTCCCTCTGGTTGATTTATGCCCACCAGGTTTTGGGTTCTGCACCGCCACGGGCTCAGGGTAGGGGTGGTGGGGTGGCCGTGGTTATCGGGAGACCTTGTTTCCAAGGGAGGTCTCTGTTGCAGAGATAGGCGGGTAGAGATCCCTTCCTGAGATGGGGGCCTAATGGTGGTGGGCTTGCTGCTAGCATACCTTTCCCCAGCTGTGGCAGCGGCCCTGCCTGGGCTTCTCGATCTCCTCTCCGGGTGGCGGTGGAGCTCCGGACCTTATGGTTCTGGGGACTTCAACCTGCCTTCCTTGGGGGTCGGGTTGTGGAAGGAATTCATTGGCCATGGAGGCCATGGGCCTGACCCAATTGATTCAAGGCCCTACTCATGGAGGAAACACTCTTGACCTGTTTTTGTCTCTGAACAGTGGCGGGAGTGACAGAGGGCAGGTCACTATTACGACTCTGCCTGTTCCATGGTCTGATCACTATCTCCTACGA